>JARFIW010001012.1:3247500-3280000 GCA_036346225.1 Platerodrilus igneus | reverse complement strand
TCAAGTTCCTGGAGGGAGTTTATAGTAATATTAATAACGTCGGGGATCGATAATTCCAATTCTTGTTTAAACATAGCAATATATATATATATATATATATATATATATATTACTATGTAATTTGTAGATTAGAAGTAGATAGATCGGTCATAGGTCAGCATAGGATAGGTTAGCGAGTGTAAATACCGCTTATTAAAAAGTTAAATAGGTATCTTAGAAATCTCATGTAACGATTAGTTAATTTTACGGAGGAATTTTAAAGTTAATTTCATTTTAGTTTCAGCTTTGCACTTATTTGCAAGGAAATTGCATAATATTTAGGGATCAGAGTCAATAAATGTTAAGCGACTATCAAAAAGATTAATTCGTTTGTGTACAGGATGAGAATGCAGCCTTAATTATAGTATAAACGGCGTACAATAGTTAAAAAGCTTTTTATTTTAATTTTACTTTAAGATCAATAATTTTACGGGTATAATTTTAGTGAAGTAGAAACATTTCAATATCATTTAGCATAAGATAGCATTTAAAAACACGAGCTTGTTAGAAAGGGATAGGAAAGAAAATCAATAACAAAAACTACGACAGGCACGTTGTTAGGTAACGATTATTTACTAGGATGGGGCGTGTTGTCAACAACCTCATCAGATAATCAATATTTTCTACGAATGCAAATACACGTTACGGCAGGCACGGATCGATATGAATACAAAGACAGACTGGTTATAACATATAAAGGAGGGAGATGCAAATGTCAGATATCGGTTGGATTTAGTAACGAACGAAGCAACAAAGATAAATTAGAAGCTATAAGCAAGAGAGGGTACATATCTAAATTGGATTTGTATAACGAAGGATGAGAGAGAAAATGGTTGTATATGAGATAAAGGGAGAAAGGGCTAGGTTCGTCTTACATGTGGGGTGTGAATCTTATAGGAATTGATTTTTAGTTGGTGCTAGTTTCGGCGAAGCAGACCAGCCGTTACACGGGTAGAAACGATTTTCGCGTTATTTTGTTGCGTACGAGCGTTAAAATTCCAAGCCCGTTGATGTTTATTTGTAAAATTATGTAGAATTCTGTGTAGGTTAGGAATCTGTGTTTTGAGAAGTGTGCCAAAGGTTACGAGGATACCAAGAAAGTTTGTTTATCTGGAGTGGAATTCTGAGAAACTTAAACAACTGGTGTGTGTTTTTGGTCTATATAACCAGCTGTAAGGGGGTGAAAAGCTTTTTTCTTTTCTTCGCTCGTCATCGACGTAAAGTCTAATAGTAGCAAACATTATTTAGTGTCTTTTTTAAAGTTGTTATTACACACAAGTGGGTTTGCGGTAGCTCTTGTTGTTTGAAAAATCTTGAAGTACATATACAAATAAAAGCAAAGCTTCTCTAAGCCATGTAAGTATAGACTACAGTTATTTTGGTTGTTGGGGATTGCATGGCGTCCTAAGATGGATTTGCAATTGTGAATGCATCGAGGTGTGATTTGCTGATGGTACATGAAATAGTAGATGAATAGAGGAAGTTTGGATACACTATCAGTAGTTAGTTGGTGAGACTTGGATAGCTGCGTGCTGACTGGAATTGTGTGATTCAACTCGGGGAGCGGTTCCGTAGCTCAGAGTCATAAGAGACGGCAACATCATCGAGGACTGGATTGCAGATGCAGGCTGTGTAGTGGTTACCAGGTAACCAATATTTTTTAAAACATCGTTATTGAGTTATTTCGCGTGTTTTGACACTTTGTGCTTTTTGGGTACTTATTTTATGAATTCTATGGACTTAAAAATTTATTAAATTTTATATTGAAATGAAAATATGTTTATGTAGAAAAGGATCATTAATATAATGATACTAAGGCTGTTTATGTACTAAGTAAAGGGGACTTTTGTTATTGCAGTGCTATAGTTTTGCACACGGGTTTAAAGGGTTTTACCGCGAGTTCATATTAAGACAGGGGTTAAAGTCAGGTATGAGGTTAGCCCAATTACTTTAAATAGGGTACATGTATAATGAAAAATATTTGATCCAGCCACATTTAAAAAAAAAATAATTGTTTTCTTCAAAAAGATATGTAATTTTATGTATATGAACTGTTGTAATGGACAAAGATTTGGAAGTAGTAAATTTTTATTTGTGTAAATAGAGTGTGATGTATTTTGGTTGTTGCGTTTTTTTGAGAGGATTGTAGGGAAGTATTTTTCAGATTACAGCTTGGTGGCAATTAGGGGAAGTTCGTTTTCAGCAATTCAGGTAAGCTTCTTTGAAAGATTCATAAGAATTTTAGTGGGATGAGCGGAGCAGCCGAAGTAAGCTTCACAATATATGGCGGCCCAACGCTGGGGCTCGTTCGAAGGTGACTTCACAATATAATGACGCCCAAGTGTAGGGCCCGAATTTACCTACTTGTAATCATACGATTCACCCAGAGGAACTTCATAAAATTATGACGGCTTAACGCTGGGGCTCTTTCCAAAGAAACTTTACAACATAATGACGCCCAACGCTGGAGCTCTTTTCAAAGGTGATTTCACAGTAATATATATATATATATATATATATGTTATATATATATATATATATATATAGACACACACTCACACACAACACACACATGCATACAACACACACAAACACACACATATCAACTTGTTTTCAGTCACTTAATTTATACAATCTAAAGATTTGATATCAAAATTAGTCGTAAAAAAATTTCTATATATCTATACTTACTTAATACGATTTTTAAACATTTGTCATCAAAAGTAGGCAAACTAACTAAAAATACTTAAATAATATTCTCAAGTAATGAAGAATAAAAATGCGCTGATCGAAATGCATTCCAGTGCAGTTATGAAAAAAATTATGTTAAAAAATATCGCATTGGATTATTAGCGTGTTCTAAATTTTTTATAGAGAGAAAATAGAATTTTATAACTAGAAACTGGGTAGGTGAGCTTTCTTACACAAAAATTGTAGTTGAATTCTCTTTAAAATAGCTAGAATGATGGTAAAATTGTAGATAAATTTTTATACCAAATTCTCTGCTTGCAGGTGGAAATCCCTTGATAGCTTGTGATAACGTTTCCACTGCTGAATGCTATTTTTTACACTTCCGCTCAAAATAAGAATGCAATCCTTCAGGAGTGGTTGTAATTGTTCGGCAGTAGAATGCGCCAAGATAATGGCCTAAAACAGAAAAAAACTGCTGGAAGCTCAAGACGAATTTTCTCCGACTCTTCAATATTTTCTATTGTTACACTACGTTTCAAAAAAATAGCAAAAATATTTACGATAAGAAATAAACCTTACTAGTCAGCTTTATTAACAACAGAAATTCATAAATGTAATGGTTCGACTTCGTACTTTTTCTATCCTAACACGAAATCCATTTTAAGTATACAAGTGAATTTCAGCAAGAATATTTATAATTCTGACCAAGACAACTCGTAAAATGGTTCTAAAATAATAGTTTGACCACGAATCAATTGAACATATCACATTCCAAACTCATAGCCACCAACTACCGATAACAGGAAACCCATTTGATAAAACACGTCACGAAATAAATGTAATACTTTCGAAACAAATGCTTTAACAATCAAAAGCCACTTTGTTAAACGTATTATAATCTTTAAGTAAAATATCAGATTATATTGAAAAAGTAAATTTGGTACATTTAAATGATAATTGCCTGTACTAATAAAACCTACCGGGCGTTGAATAAGTAAACGCTTATACAGGCAAAATAAACGTGGAAACAGTACTGGATATGCAATTTTAAATTAACTATGTGCCAAATTATTTAATTACAGAGACGGCACGTAACAATTGTTACGGGGTTACGGGGGTACTTGAATAACACTTTATTTATAAAAAATATGGTCTAAAACGTTTCTTAATACTTTTCATTTTACTCTCACTTCTAAGAACATTATAAAATTCTAATCGAAGATCGTATGGTATAAAATATGTGCAATACGAAAACGTCAAAATTTCGACTAACCAAATCACTTCATATTATTGTAGACGAACGAATGCAGAAGAACCCATTATTCTGCAGAACAACTGTCTAGCTGCAGAGTCAAACCCTCCGATAGAAATGCAGCAGCATCTACTAACCTTATCTATTATTTAGTATCTCTACATTATAATCTGATAAAACTTATTTTTTTAATTACACCTTTAAACTTCAACCTACTAACTTTTATGTAGATTCAGTTTAATTGCCGAATTTATATAATTGACAACACAAGCCAACAAAAAATTTGTGATTTGAATTTATTCATTTTGTTGAAATTTTGGTGGATAATCTAATAAAGAATCGACATTTTTTTGTTTCCATCACGCACAATTTTTTAATAAATTTACTAGGTGTCATATTTATAGTTTTTGAAATATTTGAGAATAAAAATTAAATGACATTCTAAAAATTGTTACGCCACAGATTAAATTGTGTACAAATCAATAGAATAGTATAGGGAAATTCCCGAAAGTAAAGTTAAATTGCTGGGATTCCCTAATTTGCAGCCAGACGGTCGGCGAATGAGATATAAATAGACGTCTTTGTGTAACAAGCGCATTCATTGGTCTGCTTGCGTTCAGTCTAGGCAGTCGTTGTTTAGTGAGTTTAGTGAGCTTTTTGCAGTTAAGTTCGTGTTTAAAATGCCAATACTTTGTCAAAATAATCCAAAAACTTTTTGCTATGTGTTTGGTTGTTTTGTGGTCAAGAAATTTAGACGTAAAATTACATTGCTGTTGAAACATCAATACTACGCGTATTTTAAAGTAAAGTAAAGATTGGTGATCAAGACAAACATTGGGCACCACATGTTGTATGTAAGAATTTGAAGAGGGTTTAAGGCATTGGAGTAATGGAACAAGGAAATCCTTACCAATGATTTGGGGAAAGCCAACAAATCATCATGTTGACTGTTATTTCTGTATGTGCAATGTACGTGAATATAACACAAAAAATTTAAAAAACATCATTCATCCGAACCTCAAGTCTGCAATTAGGTCAGTGCCACATGATCGAAACGTGCCAATACTTGAGAAACCAACAAATTTAGAAGATGTTACAAGCAATTCAGAACCTGAAGTTGATGAAAACAACTTTACCGATGCCAGTGCAATATCGAGCGTTTCTAAGCAACCGCAGTTACTTTCCAAGACCGAACTTTACGACTTAGTTACAGACTTAGGCCTTCCAAAGGATCACTCCGAAATTTTAGCATCCAGACTTGAAACTAAAAATTTACTGGCAGAAGACGTTAAAATTTCGTATTTTAGGAAACGCGAGTCCGAGTATTCAGACTATTTGGAAAAAAAGTGGTTGATTAGTTTATTGCACGCATCGACATTTCCAGTCTGATAAACAAACTTGGGGGTACATACAATCCCGATGTTTGGAGGTTTTTTATTGATTATTCTAAAAGAAGCCTTGAAGCTGTTCTCCTGCACAATGGGAATGTTGTTTCATCGGCACCAGTTGTCCATTCTGTGCAAATGACGGAAAGCTACGAAAATCGTAAAGTAATGCTTGAAAAAGTCAAATACACCTATGATAGTTGGAAAATTTGTGGGGATTTGAAAATTGTGGGACTTCTCCTAGAACAGCAAACAGGGTATACAAAGAACCCATGTTTTGCGTGAGTGGGACGTTGAAGTAGACATCAACATTAGAAGAAAAAGGACTGGATGAGAAGAGATAATTTAACTCCCGGGTCAAAATATGTTCTGCACGAAAGTCTTGTTGATCCACAAAAAATTTTTTTACGTCCACTGCATGTTAAACTAGAATTAATGAAATAAACTGTTTCAAATACCTTTATAGAGAATTTCCCGCTATCTCAGATGTAAAATTAAAGGAAGGAATTTTTGTCGGTCCTCAAATAAAGAGATTAGCGAAAGATCAAGAATTTGTTAATACCATGACTCAACCTGAGAAAGATGCATAGATTTCATTTGCTAATGTTATTGAAGGTTTTTTGGGTAACAACAAGGATCCTAACTACGAGGAAATTGTGAAAAACTTGCTACAGAAATTTATGGAATTGGGATATGAGCATAAAAGTTCACTTTTTACACGCACATTTTAATTACTTCCCCAAAAATCTGATGAGAATGAGGAGCAAGCTGAGAGGTTCCACCAAGACATGAAAGAAATGAAACGCAGGTATCAAAGTCGGTGGAATGTTTCAATGATGGCTGATTACTGCTGGTCAATAAAAAGGGACAATCCGGCCCTGGAATACGGAAGAAAATCCACTACACCAAGTTTTTCATCTAAAAGGGAAAGATGTTCTAGAACGAAAAGAAAATAAAAATTGTTTAAGACTTTTTCAATTTAGTTTACTATTTGTAATTTGTTTTTGTTTCTGTATTAATAAAATTAGCGTTTATTTTGACTAAATTTTTTATTAACTTATTTTCAATATTGATAAAAAAAACTTTACGTGATAGGGCAAAATCACACTGGAATTTAAATTCAACAGATCAAATTATACAAAATCAGATGTCAGATCGAAATCAACTTTCAAAAAGTCAAAATTTCTTGGCCTGTGTAATTGACAATTACTTACATTATCAGAAAAATATTAAATAGTATGTGAAATGTGCTGATTTGCTATTGGAGGGCTTAACCCTGCGTTATAATGTAATTAAGGGCCGCTATGCTTGGGGTCACGTCCGTAATGCTCCACCCGAAGGTACTACATTGGGTTTAAATGCGAAAAGTAAACGTGCTCCAAATTTAATCTAATTTCAGGTTAATCAATACTAAATAAAAATCTAACAAACTGAAACTAAAAATAGGGTTTAAAGAATGGTATCCCAAGCGTTGATTCTGGAGTTAGCCCGATCCACAAGACACACGCAAAAATGAATGGGGAGGGATCCGTAATACCGGATAGCAGCTGCCAGCTCTGCTTACCGGTGCGACCTGAAGGATCGTCTTAAAACTATCCAAATCTAGCTAGCAAATATTAAAAATGGATTCAAATTTCTTAAGCATTCGCCAAATGTTTAATAGTGAATCCAGCTATTTTGCCTGTTCTATATATTTACAAATTCGTCCTCCCTGGTTTAAGTATTTATTCAAATTTCATGCTAAATTTGTCCCTAGTGTTCCCTATCATTCCCTAACTGACATATTATAAGTACAATCTTCTTTCCTATATATACTGCCACCAAGAATTGGCGGCAAAACGTCTAGCAAATTAAATCAAGCCACAGAACAAAAATACAGGCAAAAATGTAAATATAAATATAAATATCAAATAAGTATAAATATAATGTAAGTATATAAATAAACATAAAATAAATATATAAATAGATTAATAAATATCTAAATAAGCAAAAGTATGCAACAGTGCATAAATTAGTAAAAGCATCGCCCAAATTATCAGTTGCACTCGCATAAGCATTATGATGGCCAGCGCCATTATGTACAAAACATGCTCGTTAGATTATTTCAAAATCTCCTTATTAATACAAGTCAATGCTTATGCGAGTACGGCCGCCACAATTTTAATCCTACCTCGTATATAAATTTCCCAAGCATCTGAAGATCTGGTCGTCTTCTTTCGTCTATTGGTATCTTACTGCTGAGGAGAGATGATGCACTGTTATAGTTCTGGTGCGTATGCACTAAACGTTCCAGAGGGGGATCACAATCACTATCACTTTTAAGTCCTGGGGGATGCACAGTTTCACTCTATTTTATTTTCTTTTTTTATATGCTGATTTAAGTTAATTAGGGTTTACTGATTTATTTTGTTGTTATTTATTTGTTTTAGTTTATTCCCGATTCCGATTTTTCTACGCGTATAAGGTGGTACAGTAATTGTTTTAGTATTGTGGAGTTTGTCGTGCATATTAGATTTTGGTTATTGATTTTTGCTTTTATTTTTTTAATTTTTTTAATATTTTTTTTAAACTTTTTTTAAAATTTTATACAGGTTTTGGTCATACCGTGCTCATGTCCGAGGTTTCTCATGCCAAGTCAAAATCAGAAATTTTTAATCCTCCCCTAACCCCTCCGATTTACGCGCGTCTAATCTCGCGACCCCTCCCGAAAATTCTTTGAAGACTGTCCAGAACGCCTTCTGGTTAGCCACTTCCCTGACTTTCTCTAGGCTCTTTGGCCATGCTAGTCCTGCGATAGCTAATTTCATATCAGCTAATCCTCGCTTTGCCACATCGAGTGGGCAGTTGAAGAGCACGTGCTCTGCGCTTTCTGCGCCCTCGCCGCATTCGCAGCGGTCGTTGTCAGTTAAACCGAACCTTTGTAAATACGCTTTCATGGCGCCGTGCCCTGTTATCAGTTGCACCGTTTTATGATCGAGTTTCACTTCGATCTTACCTCTAGCTTCTAAGCTCGGTATGAATTTGTGGGTCAACATGCCCGTGGCAGCGTTGTTCCATCTCTCTTCCCATTGTTGGATTGACTTTTTGCGCAGCTTTCTTGTAATTATAGACTTCGGTATCGACGAATGGGATATCCGAAAGTCGCCCGTCGCGGCCTCTTTAGCTA
Source organism: Platerodrilus igneus (assembly GCA_036346225.1). Lineage (NCBI taxonomy): Eukaryota > Metazoa > Arthropoda > Insecta > Coleoptera > Lycidae > Platerodrilus > Platerodrilus igneus. The sequence goes on along the minus strand of JARFIW010001012.1, from coordinate 3,271,467 downwards.
GTTCATCAGCTCTATCGTTTCCTACGTTACCATCGTGCGACCTAACCCAACAGAACTTTAATCGTCGAAACTCGAGCGCCGTGTGCGCTATCTTCAAGACATCCGCTTGGAGGTCTGTCGAGGTGTTCATGTTTATTAAAGCCGTCAGCGCCGATTTACTATCACTGATTATATAATACTCGTCTCTGCCCGTATGGTTTATTACGTAACCGATAGCCTCTCGTATGGCTACCAATTCGCATTGGAAGATAGTGCTCCAGTTCGATAGTTTGATTTGAAGCCAAAACACCTCCCTTTCCTGCTTAAATACAACAAACGCCGCGCCTGCTTGTCCGTCATTCATACGTGAACTATCCGTGTAAATTCTGATACCCGTTGCATCCCCATCACGTTCGACAAACTCGATTCCTCTAATATCGGCCGGGTGCTCCAACTCTGATACAACGATCTTTTTGTCTACTTCCCTATTACCAAGATTAATATCTTTGATAATTTCGCGCCCTTTCCCTATATTTATTAATCTCGTATTTCTAATCTTCCTAACGACATATTCGATAAAGTGAGTCCTACTGATCACCAGGACCGCCTCCGTGGAGGTGGTCCTGTAAGCCCTCGTCGCCTTGAGCGCGGTTATGCGTTGCACGCTCGTCAATTGACGCATCTCCCGGACTTTACAACCTTCCGCCCATATAGAAACTGCATACAGCATTGTCGGCTCAATTGATCTGGCATAAATCGTCCTCAGCGATTTGCTTCTGAAACTCCAGTTTATTTTTGCCGCCGCCATCATTTTGTTTGATATTTCGCTGCCTTTGCTTTTAACGTACTGCACGTGAGCTTTCCAATCTAGCTTATCGTCAATCTTTACCCCGTGGTAGGTAATTGCTTCTTTAAACGGTATTTTCTCCCCTCCTAGCTCTAGCCTAGGGGGTCGCTGTCCCGGTTACTTACCGAAATAGAGCGCCTCTGACTTCTCCGTGTTTAATTTTACCGCTTGTGACCATTCGTGTAGTTTATTAAGCGCATTGTCCTGTTTTGTGCGCACATCCATTAAGAATCGCGATCTGATAATTAAAAGCGTATTATCCGTAAACCAAACGATTGAGCATCCTGTGGGCAACGTGACCTTAAAGATGCTCTCATACAACAACTTCCAAAATGTGGGACTAGAGCATGACCCCTGCGGGCATCCCCTTTCTACCTCGCGCGACACAATTTCACCCGGAATTTCAACCAAAAACATCAACAAACAATGGCCACCAGGCAGCATCAAATGCTCCTGAAATGTCCAAAGCAAAAACAACACAGTACTCTTTAGCATCTCTCGCCTGCTTAATTTCCCCGACAACGAACTCTAATGCGTCGATAGTCGACTTTCCCTCCATAAAACCGAACTGTCGGTTATTAAAACCGCCGCTGTCACGCACTAAGTACTCAATTCGCGTAGTCATAACGCGATCTAAAACTTTCCCAAACACCGGTAGCAAGCTAATTGGACGACAGCTGTCCGTGTCTGACGCATCCGCCTTTTTAGGTTTAAGTATGAATTCACGTTCTGGACTTTCCAGCAACGCGGAAAGACGCCCCTTTCTAGACAAAGATTAAACAACCCGGCAAAGACACACGGGGCTAACAGGCACGCATCCAGAGCTGCGTCTGAAGTGATTCCGTCATGCCCCGGTGTCTTCTTAGGGTTCATCCTCCTAAGAGCCCTGACGACCTCGTGAACTAGGATTGCCTTATCGGCACCTGTTCCTTGCGCCTTTGTAGCTTCCCGACGTACTAAATCGTGCGACCCCTCATCCACCTCGGGATTATCCGAAGGGAAGAATTTCTCTAATAAATATTCCGCAGTGGTTTTAAAACCTTCCGTATATTCACTATTTCTCTCTCTTATGTTACCGAGCGCGGTTTTCTGTTATTTACCTATTATTACGCGGTATGCGGTTCCCCAAGGTTCTTTCTGTGAGTCTCGCGTGCAGAATTCTTTGAATTTATTTGTTCGCAGTTTTTCTATATTAATATCTTATATTCGCGGTAACTTTCACTGTATTCTATTCTCCGTTGTTCTCTTATATCTCCCGAGACGCGTTGATAGCGGCGCCTTAGGTTACGCGGTTCTACCCGCTTGGTGGTTAGTTCCCGGGTCCACTAAGGTACGCTGTCTTTAAATGTTTTCTTTCGCGGCACGGAGTACGATACGCGTCTACTACTGCTTCGTTTAAATTTTCCGCGAGTGTTTCTATTTTGTCTGCTCCTCGGCAGTTAAACAGCTCGTTTTCGAGCGCAGGGATACTTTCGCCAAATTTTTGTTTACACCGTTCCTAATTTGTTTTTTTATTACAGAACCGCGGAAATATAGTTAGCTGCTCGTTTGCGCTTGTTATGGTTTCAACGTCCCATCTTATTAATTTATGGTCAGAGAGCGTTTCGTCGTCCGACATTAATTTTCAATCACAAATGACTTCTAACATCTCGTGCGAGGCTGCAGTAATATTAATAAAACTGCTGCCTCTATACCCCTCAAATGTAGGCGAATTATTAGTGTTTATCACACTAAGATCCCATTCCGTTAAAAGATCAGCAACCTGCGAACCCTTATCGTCTTCTATAGGGCTACCCCATAACGGCGACTTAGCATTAAAGTCTCCCCCAATTATTACTTTTTTTATTACTTCCAATTTGGCGAAAAATGTCTTCGATGTGAGGTTTAACCCTGCAGCTAGACACCCGTTTGTGCAGATATTCAACTATCTAGAACAATCACTCGTGTAGAGCAAGAATGATTTTAAGAAAATTGGCGTTTAGGCTGTTTTTCAGGCCAAACATGCCACAGTGCGTCGTCAAGAAACGGGTTGTCGGTTTTTTGAAACACCTGTTATTATTTATACTTAGTATTATCTAATAAATTTTTATGTTACCATTAGTCATTATAGCTGTTTATAATTGCATAGAATGCTGACCTTGACCTTCAAAGGCCCATAATATGTAAATACACCGCTGGTAGATAAGATAATATAGGCTGTAATAGCATTGTAATGATGTAGTATATTTACCGGTATAATACAGTTTTGACAAAGAAATTACTATGGTTTTAAAAACTCCTACTTTTTTGTTTGCTTTTCTTAAACATAGAAGTTTTAGTACAAGTTTAAAATTTTTAGATGTGACGTTGAACGATGCAAGTGGTATTGCCACTGTAATTATAAATCGACCACCAGCAAACAGTTTAAATCTCGACCTTATAAAAGAGTTGTATCAAGCATTAAACTCTTTAGAAGGCATTAAAGCCCAGGGAATGATATTGGCCTCAGTATATATTTAGAGAATTCTTGTAATATGCAATTTTCCTGAAAGCATTTGTTTTTAGAGTTCCGATAAAGTATTCTCAGCTGGTTTAGATTTTGCTGAAGTTTATAAACCAAATCGGGAACGCATCACAAGCTTTTGGAAGTCTTTGCAAGATACGTGGATACGTTTTTATAATTGTCCTTTTCCTACTGCTGCTCTTATAACCGCAAGTTTAACTGACATAATTGAAAAAGTATAAAAGTTTACAGTTTGTAGGGCCATGCACCTGCAGGAGGTTGTTTACTTGCACTATGTTGTGAATATCGTGTAATGGTAAACAATTTTACTATTGGATTAAACGAAAGCCGTATAGGAATTCCACTACCGTCCTGGGTTACTTCAGTTCTGGCAAATGTTATTGGTTCTCGAAATACTGAACTAGCTTTAACCACTGGCAAGCTATTTACAACTGAAGAAGCATTGAAAATAGGTTTTATTGATGAAACTGCAAATGGCAGGGAAGAAGCCATAAAAAAAGTGGAAGCATTTTTTACACACTTTACTGATGTTCTCCCTGCTGCTCGAAACATTATCAAACAAAATCACAGGGCAAGAGATTTGGAGGTAAGTTGGTTTTTAGTCTACTTCATAACTACGTTATAGGTATAGGAAAAGCACTAGATGATACAAGCAGATCGATCGGTTAGATCACATTTACTATCCACCGCTTGTTATCAGTAAAATGTGCAAGAAATTAATAAATTTTGATTTGTCCTGAAGTAGCGGGGTATCTGTAACAATAAATAAGTGCGTCGGCTAACTGCAATGGTGCGAAAGTGCATTCCTATGGAAAAATAAGAAAAGAAAATAAAAAAAATACAAAATAATAAATAACATGACTTGAGTACAAAATTTCTACTTGTATTAAACCTATACCCCAAAAGGTTTTCTACTTTTGTCAAAATCAAGGGGTGCCAAACCGTCCATCACAGCAATTCTTTACGGAAGACAGGTTTTCCGCATAAAATTGCCTTGCTTCAGTTATAATTAAATAAAATTGATTGTACAATAAAATACTTCTCCCAGATGAGATACCATCACTGGCGTAGGTGAACATTTTTCCCAATTAGCTGACTTTACATATTTCCTAAATATATTGAAATAAAATTCAACCTAAACTTAAACTATATTAACATAATATAATTTCAATATAATGTTCCAAATGTACTTCCCAAAAACAAATTCTTAAACTCAAATTTGGCCAGGTATTGCTAAAAATTGCTAAATATCCTAAAAAAGGACCTTAAATATAAGCCATCGACACAACTATTTGCCACTCCAAATTTTTCTTTCTTTCATATTTTGTTATTAGACATTCATAAATCCCAGTTATTGGAAATGTCGTTTATAGTAAATAAAAAAAACAAGACACCAGCTTTTGATGTATCCTTTTATTGTCCATTCTAAAATACTAAGTTTTTATAATTTTACTAACCTAAATTTCACCAACAAATCTAGTATTTAAAATCACTATCCACTCCTTCCATCGCTAATTAGTTTAATCAAATAATTACTTTCATGTTCGATTAATTTTCTATTTTATAATTACCAATCCACTTAAATTCAACTCACATAAAATGAACAATATATACGTAAAACTTCAATCTACTCACACTTATCAAAACTTTCAGGTTGTTTAAAGACCTCCAGAGTTTCATTGTTTAAATATTTTCATATCTCGACCTTCAAACTACAGCCACACTGACACATCGCAACCCAAACGTCCAGTTTAATGGTGAGATGAACTTAAACTATTCAAATTTCAACCCCTTTCAAACGGTCACAAGGAAAATAATTCCACCCTTAGGTGCATTGAAACTACCTCGTCTTTGCAAAACCTCCACTTCTATTCTTTTTTTTTGAAGCTGCGCTTTGTTCAACGTTACGTCTAATTTAACCTCCTAACAATCCTCAACATATGTTGGTGTTGACTTATTACCGGTTCCCAAATAACTGATCAATAATTTATTCTTCGTCGGAGGTCTAATTCCGGTGTCCCTTTTCCACTGTACCTATTGATGTGATCACGAGAGGTCATGAAAACCTAAATTCTATTAATGAAACCCACCCAAATGGAAGGAAACCCAAAAAATTGAAATTTTGGAATATTCATTGTTGCACCCTGTATAAAAATAAGCGTATTGCATGCAAAAAACCTTTATATTTATTCTAAGATATAAAATAAAAACTATTTAAAATATCCGCAAACAATCACATCCATCTTATTGCATTTATGAACAAAGTTCTTTTTATATAATTATACTGAAAACTGTATTTTTATTAGCATGCAAAGCAATTACAAACTTGAATTATTCATGTAATGAATTTTTTGTGTAGAATATGCGCTAGGACAAGTTTCATTTATCGATTTAATTATATTTCCGTGTCTATAAATAAAGTCTTTTTAGTAAAGCCGAGATTCAATGTTTAAGATATAAAACCATTCATTTTTTATAAAAATACACCTTCCGTGCATAAAATATTAGCGTTGCTTACATTTATTGAGTCTGCAAAGCATGTAGAACGCATTCGGAGCCTAAATCCTAGAATTTTCGTAAAGTCGAAGAACTCGCGAGAACATAAAGATGTAATAAAAATCAATGAGAATTATTTATAGCTTTCTGCGTTTTAATAAGAAGGAATGCAATGTGATCATTAACTTCGTTTATTAGAAAAAGATAAACGGCACGTCTTACTGCATTCATAAATCATAGTTGATACTAATGGATTGTTAAAACCGTGGATTTGCGGAAATATTGCATCAGGTAGGTGATTAAGATTCTAATTAAATCACAAAAACTCTGGAAGAATGACGTAGTTATTTAATTTTGTATATAAGCGGAAGTAATTCACATTCGTGGATTTATTTCAACTTATGAGACGGACCATGTAAGATTCATTAACTCACGATTTGTTTTAAGAATTCGAACATGTTACTATAAGTAAACTCATTTATTCAGTATGCAGTATGCATACAGTATTGGACATATAAGCTGTTACTTTAAGTAAAGAATTAATTCTTAGTATGTAACTCTGCATAAATATGGAACATAATTATTTTGTAAACACTATGAGAATTGAACAATCTTCGACATAGATAATCCTAATGCAAAATAATACGCTAAGTTAATTAATTAAAAATAGTAGATGCACTTTAAAAATTAATATTCTAAACGGAGATTTAAATGAATATGGATGATTTTAACGTCAATTTAAAAATGGAAGAGGAACATAATACCTTTAATTACGATGAAAGTGAAATTTAGATAGGTGCTATTTTTGCAAGTATAAAACTTTGGTTCTCCGTTTGCTAGGTGATAAAAATAATTAAATATTTTGTAATTTAAGTTTAGAATAAGTTCTTATTTTATTATTTGTATAGGGAATAATTTGAATCAAATTTTGAGGTCAGAGTTTACAGTATTTTGACCTCCAATAAATTATCAGTAACAGTCATTGGTCAATCACATTTACAAACATGGTATTAAAAAGATCAGCAAATTAGCCTTTTATTGATTAAGGAGGATGGTGTACCAGCTAACAAAAGCTAAGTAAGAATTGTAATTATTTTCTTTACGAACTGGAACTGTGAATTGTTTTATAAACTCTTTTGTATGAAAAAAAATGTTTTTGAATGTATAGATGTTTCTTGAGATTGCTGTGTTTTATTTCATTTAGTAACTTTCACAGTAATAATTTCCGTTGAGCTAGCCAGACAAAGAAAAGAAAAGGAAGGAAGTATAAAAGTGTCATAACATTCTTTTAATGACGTTCAACACGAGGCGTTGTCACAGCACTCTTTTAGTAGCGCCCAACGCGAGGCGTTGTCACAACAATATATATATATATATATATATATATATATATATATATAGGTACTAACTTATCTCTATGACCTCCGGTATATACGCCGGACGTACAGGCCTCCACCATTTCCATGACTGTATATGCAACATTATGGGTGTATTTCGGTTGAGGGGAATTCATACTATTCGGTTTCCTAAAGAGGGGTAAATAAATCTCACTTTTTTCGACTTATATATAGTTATATACACACTACGAACCAACCTCCAGTTTATATGGAAAACGTATCATGGTTGTTCCCTATCGCCTCATTCAGCGTTGCCAGTTCTTGTAGGTCGGGTATGAAGAGTAAATGACTCATCAACGAACAATATAAGATGTGAAGCTTGTTAGTAATGCGTATTTGCTTGTAAAGCGTTTATAATTTAGTTTGCTGTTAGTTTTATCGACAATGCAGTTTGTAGGAAATATTTTACTACATGAAATCGTTTCAGTGAGAGAGCGAGGTGAAATACGAGAGACTTTTTCTTAACCCTGTTTTGTTTGAATGAAATTTTGATGAAAAAATCGGTTGTTTACGCGTAAGGGCTATAACTAAAAATACTACAAAAGTATTTCTAAAACTTTCTATCTATATAAATTAATAAACTTTTATAACTTGAAAGTGGAATCTGTCTATAAAATATACTTGTAAATTTAAATATAACTAGAAATTTACGACTTTTAAAAGAGAATTGGTTCATGTTAAAAATGTACAATTTGCACATTCTAATCCTTTAACACACATATTACAATATTATACCGAAAGTTTTAATGTCAACTAAGTTACTTGATACATTAATTATTTTATACCAATAAAATCGTAGAGATAGTATATCTATTATTTAGTGTTCAAACAGTATTTTTTGGTTATTGCTTTTCACTAAAAGTCAACATCTTACTTCGATTATATAAGAAACTAAGAATGGATGTATTAGAAATGCTCCATTACAACTAAGTTACAAGCGTGTAAATACAGAGAAAAATTTTCTATAATAGGGAAAGAAAGATGAGGGATAAAGAGATACAGAGGTAGAGAGATACAGAGATAGAGAGATGGAGAGATGAAAAGATGGAGAGATGGAGAGATGAAAAGATGGAGAGATGGAGAGATGGATGGAGAGATGGAGAGATAGATGGAGAGATACAGAGATACAGAGATAGAGAGATAGGGAGAAAAGAGATAGAGAGATAGAGATAGAGAGATAGAGAGATAGAGAGATAGAGAGATAGAGAGATAGAGAGATAAGGAGGTAGAAAAATAGAGAGATAGGGAGATAGGAAGATTAAGAGATGGTGAGATGGAGAGATGGTGAGATGGAGAGATAGAGATAGAGATAGAGAGATAGAGAGATAGAGAGAGATAGAGAGAAAAGAGATAGAGAGAGATAGAGAGATAGAGAGATAGAGAGATAGAGAGATAGAGATAGAGAGATAGAGAGAGATAAGAAGATGGAGAGATAGAGAGATGAGATGATAGATAGATAGATAGAGAAGATAGAGAGATAGAGAGATAGAGAGATAGAGAGATAGAGAGATAGAGAGATAGAGAGAGTAGAGAGATAAGAGATAGAGAGATAGAGAGATGAGAGATGAGAAGAGAGAGAGAGATAGAGAGATAGAGAGATAGAGAGATAGAGAATAGAGAGTAGAGAGATAGAGAGATAGAAGAAGAGATAGAGGATAGAAGAGATAGAGAAGAGATAGAGAGATAGAGAGATAGAGAGATAGAGAGATAGAGATAGAGAGATAGAGAGATAGAGATGAGATAGAGAGATAGAGAGATAGAGATAGAGAAGATAGAGAGATAGAGAGAGAGTAGAGAGATAGAGAGATAGAGAGATAGAGATAGAGAGATAGAGAGATAGAGATAGAGAGATAGAGAGATAGAGAAGAGATAGAGAGATAGAGATAGAGAGAAGAGATAGAGAGAGATAGAGAGATGAGAGAGATGAGAGATAGAGAGAGAGATAGAGAAGGAGTAGAGAGATAGAGAGATAGAGAGATAGAGAGATAGAGAGATAGAGAGAGAGATGGAGAGAGATAGAGAGATAGAGAGAAGAGAGGTAGAGAGATAGAGAGATGAGAGAGATAGAGAGATGAGATGAGAGATGAGAGAGATGAGAGATGAGAGATAGAGATGAGAAGAGAGATGGAGAGATAGAGAGATAGAGAGATAGAGAGATAGAGAGATAGAGAGATAGAGAGATAGAGAGATAGAGAGATAGAGAGATAGAGAAGAGAAAGAGAGATAGAGAGATAGAGAGATAGAGAGATAGAGAGATAGAGAGATAGAGAGATAGAGAGATAGAGAGATAGAGAGATAGAAAGATAGAGAGATAAGAGGTAGAGAGATAGAGAGATAGGGAGATAGGAAGATTAAGAGATGGTGAGATGGAGAGATGGTGAGATGGAGAGATAGAGAGATAGAGAGATAGAGAGATAGAGAGATAGAGAGATAGAGAGATAAAGAAGAGAATAGAAGATAAAAAGAGAGATAGAGAGAAGAGAGATAGATAGGAAAGAGAGTGAGAGATAGAAGAGAAAGAGAGAGAGATAGAGAGATAGAGAGAAAGAATAGAGAGATAGAGAAGATAGGTGAGAGATAGAGAGATGAGATGGAGAGAGAGATAGAGAGATAGAGAGAGATAAGAGATAGAGATGAGAGAGTAGAGAGATGAGAGATAGAGAGAGATAGAGAGATAGAGATGAGTAAGAGATAGAAGAGAAGATGAGAAGAGAGATGAGAGATAGAGAAGAGAAGAGAGATAGAGAGAAGAGGATAGAGAGATAGAGAGATAGAGAGATAGAGAGATAAGAGAGATAGAGAGATAGAAAGATGAGAGATAGAGAGATAGAGAGATAGAGAGATAGAGAGATAGAGAAGATAAGAGATGAGATGAGAGATGGAGATGAGAGATAGAAGAGAGATAGAGAGATAGAGAGATAGAGAGATAGAGAGATAGAAGATAGAGAAGATAGAGAGATAGAGAGATAGAGAGAGAGAGATAGAGAGATAGAGAGATGAGAGAGATAGAGAGATAGAGATGAGAGATAGAGAGATAGAGAGATAGAGAAGAGAGAAGAGATAGAGATAGAGAGATAGAGAGAAGAGAGAGAGATAGAGAGATAGAGATGAGAGATAGAGAGATAGAGAGATAGAGAGATAGAGAGATAGAGAGATAGAGAGATAGAGAGAAGAGATAGAGAGACAGAGAGATAGAGAGATAGAGAGATAGAGAGAAGAGATAGAGAGATAGAGAGATAGAGAGATAGAGAGAGAGAGATAGAGAGATGAGAGGAGAGAGAGATAGAGAGATAGAGAGATAGAGAGATAGAGAGAGATAGAGAGATAGAGAGATAGAGATAGAGATAGAGAGATAGAGAGATAGAGAGATAGAGAGTAGAGAGATAGAGAGAAGAGAGAGATGAGAGAGATAGAGAGATAGAGAGAAGAGAGAGAGATGAGAGATGAGATAGAGAGATGAGAGATAGAGAGATAGAGAGATAGAGATAGAGAGATAGAGATAGAGAGATAGAGAGATAGAGATAGAGAGATAGAGAGAAGAGAGATAGAGATAGAGAGATAGAGAGATAGAGAGATAGAGAGATAGAGAGATAGAGAGAGAGAGATAGAGAGATAGAGAGATGAAGAGATAGAGATGAGAGATGGAGAGAGATGAGAGATGGAGAGATAGAGATAAGAGAGATAGAGAGATAGAGAGATAGAGATGAGAGAGATAGAGAAGATAGAGAGGGAGGTGAGAGGAAGGAAAGAGAGAGAGGAGAGATAAAGGAGAGGGAAGAAAAAAAGAAAGAAAGAAATGGAGGAGAGAAAAAGGGAGGAAAAGAAGAGGGGAAAAGATAGAGAGAGGATAGAGAGATAGAGAGAAGAGAGATAGAGAGATAGAGAGAGAGAGATAGAGAGATAGAGAGATAGAGATGGATAGAGAGAGAAGAGATGAGAGATGAGAGAGAGATAGAGAGAGAGAGATAGAGAGAGAGAGATAGAGAGATAGAGAGATAGGATAGAGAGATAGAGATGAGAGAGAGATAGAGAGAGAGAGATAGAGAGATAGAGATAGAGAGATAGAGAGAGAGAGATAGAGAGATAGAGATAGAGAGATGAGATGAGAGATAGAGAGAGAGATAGAGAGAGATAGAGAGATAGAGATAGAGAAGAGATAGAAGAGAGATAGGAGAGATAGAGAGATAGAGAGATAGAGATGAAGAGAGATAAGAGATAGAGAGATAGAGAGATAGAGAGATAGAGAGATAGAGAGATGGAGAGATGGAGAGATGGAGAGATGGAGAGATAGAGAGATAGAGAGATAGAGAGATAGAGAGATAGAGAGATAGAGAGATAGAGAGATAGAGAGATAGAGAGATAGAGAGAGAGAGATAGAAGAGAGAAGAGAGATAGAGAGATAGAGAGATAGAGAGATAGAGAGATAGAGAGATAGAGAGATAGAGAGATAGAGAGATAGAGAGATAGAGAGATAGAGAGATAGAGAGATAGAGAGATAGAGAGATAGAGAGATAGAGGATGAGAGAGGGAGAGATGGAGAGATGACGAGATTGAGAGATGGAGAGAGAGAGAGAAGAGAGAGAGAGATAGAGAGATGAGAGAAGAGAGAGACAGAGAATAGAGAGATAAGAGATAGAGAGATAGAGATAGAGAGAGAGAGATGAGAGATAGAGAGACAGAGAGATAGAGAGATAGAGAGATAGAGAGAAGAGAGATAGAGAAAGAGATAGAGAGAGATAGAGAGATAGAGAGATAGAGATAGAGAGATAGAGAGAGAGAGATAGAGAGGTAGAGAGATAGAGAGATGGAGAGATAGAGTGATTGAGAGATGGAGAGATGGAGAGATAGAGGGATAGAGAGATAGAGAGATAGAGAGATAGAGAGATAGAGAGATAGAGATAGAGAATGAGAGATAGAGATAGAGAGAAAGAGATAGAGACATAGAGAGATAGAGAGGTAGAGAGATAGAGAGATGGAGAGATAGAGTGATTGAGAGATGGAGATGGAGATAGGAGAAGAGAGGAGAGATAGAGAGATGGAGAGATAGAGGATTAGATGGAGAGATGGAGAAAGAGAGATAGAGAGATAGAGAGATAGAGAGAGAGAGAGATAGAGAGATAGATAGAGAGATAGAGAGATAGAGAGATAGAGAGAAAGAGAGAAGAGAGATAGAGAGATAGAGATAGAGAGAAGAGAGTAGAGAGAGAGAGTAGAGAGATAGAGAGATAGAGAAGAAAGATAGAGAGAAGAGAGATAGAGATTAGAGAGAAGAGATAGAGAGATAGGGAGAAAGAGATAGAGAGATAGAGAAAGAGATGAGAGATAGGGAGAAGAGAGATAGAGATAGAGAGATAGAGAGATATAGAGATATAGAGATGTGGAGAGATGGAGAGATGGAGAGATAGAGAGATAGAGAGATAGAGAGATAGAGAGATAGAGAGATAGAGAGATAGAAAGATAGGAAGATAAGGAAGTACAGAGACAGAGAGATAGAGAGATAGAAAGATACAGAGATAGAGAGATAGAGGTAGAGACATGGAGATGGAGAAATGGAGAGATGGAGAGAGATGGAGAGATGAGATAGAGGATAGAGAGATAGAGAGATGAGAAGAGAATAGAGAGATAGAGAAGAGATAGAGAGATAGAGAGATAGAGAGATAGAGAAGAAGATAGAGAGAGAGAGATAGAGAGATAGAGAGAAGAGAGATAGAGAATAGAGAGATAGAGAGATAGAGAGATAGAGATAGAGAGAGATGAGAGAGATAGATAGAGAGATAGATGAGAAAGATAGAGAGATAGAGAGATGAGAGATAGAGATAGAGAGAGAGAGATAGGAGAGATAGATGGAGATAGAAGAGAGAGAGAGAGATAGAGAGTAGAGAGAGATGAGATAGAGATAGAGAGATAGAGAAGATGAGAGATAGAGAAGAGAGATAGAGATAGAGAGATAGAGAGATGAGAGATGAGAGATGAGAGAGAGATAGAGAGATAGAGAGATGGAGAGATAGGAGAGATGAGAGATAGAGAGATGAGAGAAGAGATAGAGAGATAGAGATAGAGAGATAGAGAGGATAGATAAGATAGGAGAGATAAGGATAGAGATGAGAGAGATAGAAGATAGAAAGATAGGAGAGATAGAGAGATAGAGATAGAGATAGAGAGATGGAGAGAATGAGAGATGAGAGATGAGAGATGAGATGAGATGAAGAGAGTAGAGAGATAGAGAGTAGAGATAGAGAGATAGAGAGAGTAGAGAATAGATAGAGATAGAGATAGAGAGATAGAGATGAGAGAGGATAGAGAGATAGAGAGAGAGATAGAGAGATAGAGAGATAGAGAGAGAGATAGAGAGATAGAGAGATAGAGAGATAGAGAAGAGATAGAGAGATAGAGAAGAGAGAATAGAGAGATAGAGAGATGAGAGATAGAGAGATGAAAGAGATAGAGAGATAGAGAGATAGAGAGATGAGAGATAGAGATAGAGAGATAGAGATAGAGAGATAGAGAAGAGAGATTGAGAGATAGAGAGAAGGGAGATAGGAGAGATAAAGAGATAGAGAAGAGGATAAGAGATAGAAGAGATAGAGATAGAAGATAGGGAGATAGAGAGAATAGAGAGTTAGGAGATAGAGAGATAGAGAGATAGAGAGAAGGGAGATGGAGATGAGAGAGAGAAGAAGATGAGAGATGAAGAGATGGAGAGATGGAGAGAAGGAGAGATGGAGAGATGGAGAGATGGAGAGATGGAGAGATGGAGAGATAGATGGAGAGATAGATGGAGAGAGGGAGAGATAGATGAAAAGATGGAAAGATAGAGAGATAGGGATAGAGATAGAGAGATGGGAAGATAGGAAGATATGGAGATAGAAAATAGAGAAATAGAGCGTTAGAGAGATAGATAGATGATAGATAGAGAGATGAGAGATGGAGATACATAGAGAGATGGAAAGATAGAGAGATAGCGCGATAGAGATAGAGAGATTGGAAGATAGGAAGATATGGAGATAGAGAGATAGAGAAATATAGCGTTAGAGAGATAGAGGGATAGATAGAGACATGGAGATGGAGAAATGGAGAGATGGAGAGATTGAGAGGTAGAGAGATATTGAGATAGAGAGATAGAGAGATAGAGAGAGAGAGATGAGAGATGAGAGAGAGAGAGATGAGAGAGATAGAGATAGAGAGATAAAGAGAGATAGAGAGATAGATGAAGATTGAGAGATAGAGAGAACGGGAGATAGGGAGATAAAGAGATAGAGAGATAGAGCGATAGAGAGATAGAGAGATTTAGAGATAGAAAGATAGGGAGATAGAGATAAAGAGATAGAGAGATAGAGAGATAGGGAGATAGAGAGATAGAGAGATAGAGGAAGTAGGAGATAGGGAGAGATAGAGAGATGGAAGATAGGAAGATATGGAGATAGAGAGATAGAGAAATGAGCGAGAGAGATGAGAGATAGATAGATGAGAGATGGAGAGATGGAGAGATAGAGAGATGAGAGATAGAGAGATAGAGAGATAGAAAGATAGAGAGATGGAGAGATGGAGAGATGGAGAGATGGAGAGATGAAGAGATGGAGAGATGGAGTGATGAAGAGATAGAAAGGTAGAGAGATAGAGAGATATAGAGATAGAGAGATAGAGAGGTAGAGCGATGGGGAGGTAGAGAGATGGAGAGATGGAGAGATAGAGAGATAGAGAGATAGAAAGATAGAGATTTTTTTTTTTTTTTTTTTTTTTTTTTTTTTTTTTTTTTTGGAGAGATGGAGAGGAGATAGAGAGATAGAGAGATAGAGATAGAAAGATAGGAAGATAAGGAAGAGAGAGAAGAGAGTAAGAGATAGAAGAAAGAGATAGAGATAAGAGAGATAGGAGATAGAGAATGAGAGATGGAGAATGGAGATAGGAGAGATGAGAGTAGAGAGAGAAGAGATGAGAGATAGAGAGAGAGATGAGAGAGAGATGAGAGAGATGGAGAGATAGAGAGATGAGAGATGGAGAGATGAGAGATAGAGGAGAGATAGATGAGATGAGAGATAGAGAAAGATGGAAAGATAGGAGAGATAGGATAGAGATAGAGAATGGGAAGAAGAGAAGATAGAGAGATAGAAAGATAGAGAATAGAGTAGAGAGATAGATAGAGAGATAGAGAGATGGAGATGGAGAGATAGAGAGATGGAAAGATAGAGAGATAGGGAGAAAAGAGATTGGAAGATAGGAAGATATGGAGATAGAGATAGAGAAATGCGTAGAGGAAGAGGAAGATAGAGATGAGATGGAGAGATGGAGAGATGGAGAGATGGAGAGATAGAGAGATAGAAAGATAGAGAGATGGAGAGATGGAGAGATGGAGAGATGGAGAGATGGAGAGATGAAGAGATGGAGAGATGGAGTGATGAAGAGATAGAAAGTTAGAGAGATAGAGAGATATAGAGATAGAGAGATAGAGAGGTAGAGCATGGGGAGGTAGAGATGGAGAGATGGAGATAGAGATAGAGATAGAAAGATAGAGATATAGAGAAGAGAGATATAGAGATAGGGAGAAAGAGATAGAGATAGAGAGATAGAGAGATATAGAGATAGAGAGATAGAGAAATGGAGATGTGGAGAGATGGAGAGATGGAGAGATAGAGAGATAGAGAGATAGAGAGATAGAGAGATAGAAAGATAGGAAGATAAGGAAGTAGAGAGACAGAGAGATAAAGAGATAGAAAGATAGAGATAGAGAATGAGAGATAGAGAGATAGAGACATGGAGATGGAGAAATGGAGAGATGGAGAGATTGAGAGGTGAGAGATATTGAGAAGAGAAGAGATAGAGAGATAGAGAGATGAGATAGAGAGATGAGAGATAGAAGATGAGAGATAGAGAATAGAGAGAGAGAGAGATAGAGAGATAGAATGGAGATTGGAGAGATGAGAGAGAGGAGATAGGAGATAAAGAGATAGAAGGAAGATAGGATAGAGAAGAGATAAGAGATAGAAAGATAGAGATAGAGATAAAGAAGATAGAGAATGAGAGGAGAAATAGAGATAGAGAGATAGAGAGATAGAGAGATGAATGAGAGATAGAGAGAGAGAGATAAGAGAGAAAGAGAGATAGAGAGATAAGAGATAGAGAGATAGAGAGGATAGAGATGGAGAGATAGAGAGAAGAGAGATAGAGAGATAGAGAGATAGAGAGATAGAAGATAGAGAATAGAGAGATAGAGAGATAGAGAGATAGGAGAGAAAGAGAGATGAAGGGATAAAGAGTAAGAGGGATAGGGAATTAAAGAGATAGAGAGATAGGAGAGATAGAGAGATAGAGATAGAGAGATAGAGAGAGATGAGAGATAGAGAGATAGAGAAGAGATAGAGAGAAGAGAGAAGAGAGAGATAGAGAGATAGAGAGATAGAGAGATAGAGAGATAGAGATGGAGAGAAAGAGATAGAGAGAAGAGAGATAGAGAGATAGAGAGATAGAGAGATAGAGAGATGAGATAGAGAAGAGAAGATGAGAAAGAGATAGAGAGATAGAGAGATAGAGAGAGATAGAGAGATGAGAGATAGAGAGATAGAGAGATAGAGAGATAGAGATGAGAGAGAGAGAGATAGAAGATAGAGAGATAGAGAGATAGAGAGATGAGATAGAGATAGAGAGATAGAGATAGAGAGATAGAGAGATAGAGATAGAGATAGAGGAGAATGGAGAGATAGAGAGATAGAGAGATATGAGAGATAGAGAGATAGAGATGAAGATAGAGAGATAGAGAGATAGAGAGATAGAGAGATAGAGAGATAGAATGAGAATAGAGAGATAGAGATAGAGATAGAGAAGAGATGAGAGATGAGAGATAGAGAGAGTAGAGAGATAGAGAGATAAGAGAGATAGAGAGATAGAGAGATAAGAGATGAAGATAGAGAGATAGAGAGATAGAGATAGAGAGATAGAGAGAGAGATGAGAGAGAGATGGAGAGATGAGAGTGAGAGATGAGATAGAGAGATAGAGAGATAGAGAGATAGAGAGAGATAGGAGATAGAGAGAAGAGAGATAAGAGATAGAAGAAGAGAGATAGAGATAGAGAGATAGAGAGATAGAGAGATAGAGATAGAGAGAAGAGAGATAGAGATAGGAGATAGAGAGATAGAGAGATAGAGGAGGAGATAGGAGAAGATAGAGAGATAGAGAGATAGAGAGATAGAGAGAAGAGAGATGGAGATGGAGATGAGAGAGATAGAGAGATAGAGAGATAGAGATAGAGAGATAGAGAGATAGAGAAGAGAGAGATAGAGATAGAGATGAGAGATAGAGAGATAGAGAGATAGAGAGATAGAGAGATGAGAGAGAGAGATAGAGAGATGAGAGATGAGAGATAGAGAGATAGAAGAAGAGATAGAGAGATAGAGAGATAGAGAGATAGAGAGATAGAGAGATGAGATAGAGAGAGTAGAGAGATAGAGAGATGAGAGATAGAGAAGAGAGATAGAGAGATAGAGAGATGAGAGAGAGAATAGAGAGATAGAGATAGAGAGATAGAGAGATGAGAGAGGATAGAGAGATAGAGAGATAGAGAGATAGAGATGAGAGAGAGATAGAGAAGAGATAGAGAGAGAGAGATAGAGAGATAGAGAGATGAGAGAGAGATAGAGAGATAGAGAGATAGAGATAGAGATAGAGAGATAGAGAGATAGAGATAGAGAGATGAGAAGAGATGAGAGAGATGAGAGATAGAGAGAGAGAGATGGAGATAGAGAGATAGAGAATGAGATAGAGAGATAGAGAGAGAGAGAGAGAGATAAGAGAGATAGAGAGATAGAGATGAGATGAGAGATAGAGATAGGAGATAGAGAGATAGATACAGAAGATAGAGAGAGATGGAGAGAGAGAGATAGAGAGATAGATGAGAGATGAGAGATGGAGAGATGAGATGAGATAGGAGATGGAGATGAGAGAGAGAGATAGAAAATAGGAGATAGAGGAGGTAGAGAGAAGAGAGATAGAGAGATAGAAAGATACAGAATAGAGAGATAGAGAGATAGAGAGATAGAGAATGAGAGATGGAGATGGAGAGATAGAGAGAAGAGAGATGGGAGATGAGAGGTAGAGAGAGAGATAGAGATAGAAAATACAGAGATAGAGGTAGAGATGAGAGATGAGAGATGAGAGAAGAGATGAGAGAGAGATAGAGAGATAGAGAGAAGAAGAGAGATAGAGAGATAGAGAGATAGAGAGATAGGAGATAGGAGTAGAGAATAGAGAGATAGAGAGATAGAGATAGAGAGAGTAGAGAGATGAGAGATAGAGATGAGAGATAGAGAGAGTAGAGATAGAGTAGAGAGATAGAGAGATAGAGAGATAGAGAGATAGAGAGATAGAGAAGAGATGGAGAGATGAGAGATGGAGAGATGGAGAGATGGAGAGAGATGGAGAGATGGAGAGATAGGAGAGATGAGAGAAGAGTAGAGAGATAGAGAGATAGAGAGATAGAGAGATAGAGAGATAGAAAGATAGAAAGATAGAAAGATAGAAAGATAGAAAGATAGAAAGATAGAAAGATAGAAAGATAGAAAGATAGAAAGATAGAAAGATAGAAAGATAGAAAGATAGAAAGATAGAAAGATAGAAAGATAGAAAGATAGAAAGATAGAAAGATAGAAAGATAGAAAGATAGAAAGATAGAAAGATAGAAAGATAGAAAGATAGAAAGATAGAAAGATAGAAAGATAGAAAGATAGAAAGATAGAAAGATAGAAAGATAGAAAGATAGAAAGATAGAAAAATAGAAAGATAAGGAGATAGAGAAATAGAGAGATAGTGAGATAGGGAGATAGAGAGATAGAGAGATAGAGAGATAGATAGATAGAGAGATACAGAGACAGAGATGGATTCAGAAAGATACAGAGAGATACAGTGAGGTACACGGAAATACAGAAAGGCACAGATAGATACAGAAAGATGCAGAGATTCATAGAGATGCAGAAAAATTCGGCGAGGTTCGTAGAGATGCAGGAGATCCGGAGAGATACGGAAAGATATGGAGAAATACGCAGCGATACGAAGCGACACGGAGAGATACGGAGTGATACGGGAACTACGGTGTTATACGGAGAGATACAGAGAAATGTAAAGAGATGCAGTGAGCTACAGATAGATACAGATACGGAGATATAGGGAGAGTTACGGAGAGATACAGAGAGATGCGGTAGATATAAAGTGATACGGAAAAATACGAAGAGATATGGAGAGATACGAATTCTGAGAGATATGGAAATATTCGGATAGAGACGGAGAGATACGGGGAGATACGACGAGATAGGTCAACATACCGAAAGAAACGGCAGATATGAGTATATGCGGAAAGATATTGAGAGATACGAAGAGATAAGCAGAGATACGAAGAGTTTTCTAAAGATACTCAGCGATACCGAGATATGGAGGGATACGGAGAGATACAGAGCGATATGGGGAGAGACTGAGAGATACGGATAAATATGGAGAGATATAGGTATACGGAGAGATACGGAGCGATACGCAGCCATATGGAGCCATACACAGAGATACGGATAGATACGAAGAGATTCGAAGAAATACCTAGAAATACGGAGGAATACAGGTCGCTACGCGGCAGATACAGAAATTTACGCAGTGATACAGAGTGATACAGAGTCACACGGAAAGATATAGAAAAATATTGAGAGAAGGATACGGAGATATATAGAGAAATACTGAGAGATACGGAGAGGTACAGGGAGTTGCAGAGAGATAAAAATAGATACAGAAACGAAGATATACGGAGAAATACGTAGACTTACGGAGAGAGACTAAGATATACGGAGAGATAAGGGGGGATACGGGGAGATAAGGAGGGACACGGAGAGATATAGCAAGGCCTAGCGAGATATAGCATAATGTAGCGAGATATAGCGAGATATAGAGATACAGTGAGATACGGGAGATATAAAGGGATAAAGAGAACTAGAAGGATATAGAGGGAGATAGTGAGACATAGAAAAAATATAGAGAGACATAGTGACATATAGTAACATCGAGCGGCATAAAGAGGCATGGGGAGACGTATAAAGACATAAAGAATCATAAAGAGACATTAAGAGACATAGAAAGACATGGAAAGATATAGAGGCATAGAGGGATATAGAGGGACATAGAAGTATATAGTAGGACATAGTCGGACATAGCAACACATAGAGAGACATTGGGGCACAGAAAGGCATAGAAAGGCATAGTGAGGCATAGAGAGGCATAGATATTGACAGATATAGAGTGATGTAGAAGAATATAGAGCGATGTAGAGAGATATAGAGAGATTTAGAGAGGTATATAGAGATATATGGAGAAATATAGAGAGTTATAGAGCGATATAGAGAGATATGGAGGTATAGAGGGATATAGAGAAATATCGATAGATATAGAGAAATATAGGGGCAGAGATACAGGGAGAGATAAGGGGACAGAGCGGCAGAAAGACAGAGGGAGAATGAATATATGCATGTGTGAAATTGAAAGGAATTGCATAGGTGAACGTGTCACTAAGTGAGTGCGAGGAAAAGGGGGAGACAGGAAAAAGAAGAGAGCGAGGAAAGAATGGAGAGACAAAGAAAGTGGGAATGTGTGAGAATTTGAGAGGAAAAAGGGGTTTCTTGAAGAAGAATGAATATTTGCACGTTTGTGAAATTGATAAAAACTGCACGAGTGAACGTGGCAATAAATGAGGGAAATGGATCATCTGTGCCGAATGAATCTGTGAGTGAGTCAATGATTGGTATAGGGTATCGGTCGGCTAGCGCATGAGCGAGTAAGTGAACGCGCGATTCAATGAATGAGTGTCGGTCCGTGAGTGAGTATGTTGATCGATGAGTTGACGAACGAGGCAGTGAATGAGATTGTCGTTCGGTAAGACGGTAGACGAGTGAGTCACTGAGTGTATCGGTCGACAAATGTATTGCTGACTAAGTGGGTTTGTTCGTTGGCAAGGGAATGAGTGAGTGTTGCTCGATCGACCAGTCAGCAAGGGAGTCTGAAGATAAGCTGGTGAGTATATTGGTCGGCCGGCCAGTCGGCGAGTGGTTGGGTAGTCGATGCGTCGATCGGCGAGGGAGTATGTCAATAGGTCGGTCGATGCGTGAGTCAGGAATGAAAGAGTGAATCAATAAAATGTGTCGCTCGGCGAAATAGGGAGTGAAGCAGTGAGTGAGTCAGTGAGTGATTCAGTGAGTAATATAGTACATGTGTCGATCGGTCAGTAGATCGATTGGTCAGTGAGTGAAAATGCATGGGTGGGTGAGTCAGTGAGTGTGTCGATCGACGAATTGCGAATGAGTAAATAGGTGAGTCAATAGATTAGTAAAAGTGTGTTAGTTGGTGAGCTGGGAGTGAGTCGGTAGATAGGTGTGCCAATAAATGAGTCGTGTATGAGCGCGTTACTGAGTGTATCAAGGTGGAGTCAGTAAGTGAGAGAGCGAAAGTGAGTTAGCGTTAGTAGGAGTGTCGACTGGTAATTAGGTCGGTCGGTTGACTAGTGAGTTATCGAGCTAATCTGAGTCAGACAAGTCAGTTAGCGAGTGCATCGATTGTTGGATGAAAGAATGAGACGATATGCAGATGAATCGGCGAGTGAATCATTAAATTTGTAAGTTAGTAAGTAGTTGATAAGTCAAAGAGTGTCAGTTAATAGGTTAAACGGCAAGTTTTGATGTGAATCTTACGTGAGTGAGTTAGTGAGTTAGTCTGCGAGTTGGTGAGCGAATTTTGGTCGACCATTTAGTGAGCGGGTCGGTCGGCAAACGAGTCGGTGAGTGAGTCAGTGAGTGTGTTATACGGTAGGTCGTTCTATTGCCGCTTGGCAAATGAGGCAGTGAGTGTATTGGTAACAAGTGGCCCAATGAGTCACTGAATAATTCAGTGAGTGGGTTGGTCGGTTAGTTGGCCGAACGGAAAGTGAATGAGTGAGTTTTGGTCGTTCGGATAGCCGGCGATTAAGTCTATGAATATGTTGGTCGGTCGGCGGGTGAGTGTGTCAGTTGGTCAGTCAATAAGAGTCGATCAGTAAATGTGGCAATCGTTCGGTAGGTAAGTGAGTTAGTGGGTGAGTGGTTAGTAAGTGTTGACCGGTGCGCAGCAGAATCAATCAGTAAGAGATGGAGGGTGACAACCTTTCGGTCAGTCTGCAATTGAGTGTCCAACGATAGTTCGGTGAGTGAGTAAATGTCAATATCGGTCAAAAAGTGAGCAAGTGAGGGAGTCGGTAAAAGAATGCATGAGTCTGTAGTGAGTGAGTAGTGAGCGTGTTCCGGTTGACGAGTAGCGGAATGAATCAGTGAGTGATTTAGTGTGTTATAGTGTCGGCTAGCTGTCGCATGAGTCAATGAACGAGAAATTGATTTCATGAATGAGTGTCGGTCTGTGAATGAGTATGTCGCTCGGTACGTCGGCCGGCGGGTTAGTCAGTGGGTGTATCGGCCGACGTATGTATTACTGAATGAGTAAGTCTGCAAGTGAGTGAGTGTCGGTAGATCAGTCAGCTAGCGAGTGGCTCAGAGAGTTAGTTGTTGAGTATGTTGGTCGGTCAGCCAGTCCGCGAGCCGGTGGATAGTCGATGGGTCGATCGAAGAGTATGTCCATCAATCGGTCGACGAGTAAATCAGTGAGCAAATCAGTGAGAATGTGTCGCTCGGCAAGTAGGGGATAAACCACTGAGCGAGTCAGTGATTGGTGTAGTATGTGTGCATGTCGATTGGCCAGTAGATTGGTTGGTCTGCGAGTGAGAGTGAATGACTGTGAGCCAGTGAGAGTATGTCGGCCAGCAAGTGGTGAGTGTTTGAGTGAATGCGTCAGGGAGTCGGTGAGTGAGTGAATCAGTGAGTGTCGATTACGAGTTGGGGAGAGAATTAGTGAATGAGTATGCCAGTCAGCTAACCAGTCGACAAAGTAGGGTGTTAATTCATGGATCGGCAAATGTGTCGATTGGTCGGTCGGTGAATTCATCAATGAATGAATCAGTGTAGAATGAAAGTGAAGGTATTGGTGGGTGAGTTGTGGAGTCAATAAGTGAGCAAGCGATAATGTTTTAGTGAGTGTTAGTAAGAGTGTAGCTCGGTGAGTTGATTGGTCGGTTGGCAAGTGAGCTGGTCTGAGTGAGGCAATAAGTGCGACAATGAGTGTGTCGATCGGTGAGTATATGAGATGATACGCAAATGAATCGGCGGATGTCATTTAATGATTTAGTTAGTGAGTGTGTTTGTTTGCTCGTCAACGAATAAGTTAGTGACTATGCCTGCGAATGGTTAATTGAACAAATCAGTGAGTGAGTGAGTAAGAAGGTTGGCCAGTCGGCAAGTGAGTAACCATTATCGATCGGACGGTTGGCGGGAGTCAATGAGTGAGCGTGTCAATTGGTCAGTCGGCAAGTGAGTAAGTGAGTGAGCAAGTACGACTCGGTCGGCAAGTTGTAGAGTGAGCCGGTGACTGAATGGATACTGTACCGGACAATGACCTGTTTATTTATTGGGCCATTGGTTTGATATATAACATCGAAATACATATGTATTAAAGTTAAAGATTTTTACCGCAAATATGAAAAAGAAAATATTACTCTTATATCAAACGGGAGTTCGAGTATTGATTTATTTAAATCGATCTTTTCCTCAAAATCGTTTCCTATACGTGGCTTATTTCAAAAATTCCAAAGATAATTCAAATAAAATGCATTTGTAGGTATTTATTAAAATATAATCTCGATAATCAA
>JARFIW010001012.1:3230000-3242500 GCA_036346225.1 Platerodrilus igneus | reverse complement strand
AAAACATTTGTAAAACTACAATAACAGTAGTAGTAAATAAAAAAAATCGAAAATAATACCTGTATAACGTACAAAGTATACGATCTTACTAAAATACAGTTATTATTTTGACGAGACATACTTATTCTGAACATAAACTTTTATTTTTAGTCAGTCTATTAGCTAAATTATCCGGAAACACAATCTTTAACTTTTCACACTCATGACGTTTTGGGGATTTTTAGATTTTATGTCTTGCAAAGTAATTTTCAACAATTTTTTTGTTTACGAGTCCAAGGAACCACATGTCTCTTTTTCTTTGTGTAATTTTTATTGTGTTCGTTTTCATTGTTGGCTTTAACTATCTGTTGACATCCTTCAAGATATACTATTAACTGACCAAAGACCAAAGCTCTGCAAACCTGGCAGCAAAATAAGAAGAGAAATTACAGGAGAATACCGCAAACCTAGCAGAAAACAGTACAAGCACCAGAACGCTTAGTGCCGGTGATACAATGGCAGGTACCAGAATCTAAGAATGTCGGAGAACGCGAACTGGCGCCAAGGTTCAGAATAAAACCAGCCACATTTGATATGAAGTCACCTATACAGGGATTAAACAGTTCGAGGCTGTCGCGTGAGCTAACGCTAGAACGACGATGAAAGGGCGACCGCGTTAATTATCGCATTATGAGGCGAGATACACCGCGTACTTAAATTGTAATAAACATGATGGCATTCTCTGGGGTAAAAGATTCCGGAGTTAAAATTCAGATTTCCGGGAGGGGACTACTTCGGAGAATGCGATCGGAAAGTTCAGAATAAGAGTCTGGAACATTTTGCGAATCGGAGCGTGGAATGTTAGAAGTATGAAGCAAATAGGTAAGCTAGAGAACCTAAAAATTGAAAGGAATAGGTTAGCACTAGGCATAGTGGGGATCAGCAAAGTTCAGCGGCCAGAGGCGGGGGATTTTTAGAATGGAGACTTCAGGGTAATTCACACAGGAGCAGAAGAAGGAAATTTGGGTGTGTAGATAGTTATGCAAAAAAAGATAGAATGCTGCGTAGAAAATTACTTACAAAAGAACGAAAGAATACTCATGGTTAGATTAGAATCTAAACCGGTACACACAGTAATAATACAAGAATACATGCCCACCTCTAGCTACACTGACGCAAAGGTAGAAGAAGATACGTAAAAGGACATGAAAATTTAATAGTTACGGGGCAATTTAATTCAGTAGTAGGTGAGGGTAGGGAAGGGGCGGTAGTAGGTTTATTTGGTTTAGGCGCGAGAAACGACCGGGGAAATAGGCTGGTAGAATTTTGCGACAAGAACAATTTAATCATCACAAACACATTATTTCAACATCACGCTAGAAGACGATATACGTGGAGGATGCCAGGAGATATAGGAAGATATCAAATAGATTACATTATTGTTAGACAACGATTTAGAAATCAAGTAAAAGACTGTAGAAGCTACCCAGAAGCAGATATAGATACTAACCACACCTTCATAATTATGAAGGCCGCACTTAAATTTAAAAATTTAAAGAAAGAAACGGAAAAAAGGCACTTTGAGTTTGAGAAACTAAAGATAAAGATATTCAAAAAGATTCGAAAAAAAGTCAAATGAATTACTGAAAGATATTGGGAAAATATCTGATACTAAGGAAGTAGAAACAGAATGGAATAACATTAAATCCAGCCTAGACATGGCGGCCAGATATATTCTGGGATATACATAAAAGATGTTACGTTTTTTCGTGGCAGCCACGTTGGGCGCCAAATTTATGCTACGTTGGCTCGTAGCCGTGCGTAACACCAAGAAAGTCAAGGAATGACCGGGCTCAATCGGAGATTAGGGGGGGTTGTAGAAAGCAGACTGACATATGATGTATGCGGCGGGAAGGAGTTAGTAACAGTACCTGCAATAAAAGAAATTAGAATAGCAAACCTGCAATAAAAAGATTAGTCTTGCAAACCTGAAATAAAGAAAAAGCATAGCAGCCATGCAAAGTCTAAGTTATTCAGTACTTGGTAGAATGTAAATAAAACTGTTTAGATAAACTATATAATATAATCACGATAAAGGCAGTACAAAAATTTTTATCACAAAGTGAGGTAATATTGGGGAGTAGCAGAAACGTTTCCTCACACACCAATTAAACATAAATCAGATAAAATGTTAACAAAAGATAAATAGATAAGACACAATTGATATGAGTAATCCAGTAGTATTGATTTTGTTTTTCTTTCTTTTTTTCTTAGCAGCATGCACTTCTATTGTAAAAGGTATCAGAACGACAAAGATATTGCAAAACAACGGATAGATATTTAAAGTCATATCAAGTAGGAAATAGTTCAACTTACATAAAGTCCTTCAGTAACGCTTCCTGGCATTTGAAGTATGGGATTCACGATGTCCTGCACTAACGAAGCACTTCACCCTTGACTGTGAGGGTGTTGATGGAATTTCTTACACTTTACACTAATCACACCAACGTATTTTACTGGTGTTAGCAGCAGACATTATCATGCTGATGGAACTATGTAGCATTGATAAATTTCTTGTTAATTCTATTTCCTGAGACAATAATTTCGAAATACTTTGTAACACAAATCGTAAAAAAAATGGTAATAAAAATTTAGAATCACGGGCTTTCAAGGCACGATGTAATGCATTAAAACTAACAGCAACGTGAGGTGTTTTATTTGCTACCTATGGTAACAAAGAAAATCTAAAGTTTTGAATAACGAAATTTGCGTAAGCAATGATCTATTTTAGATTCTTTGGGGTTAGAAAATTCAGTAACTACAGTATCAACGGTATTTGGACAATCCAAAGCAGGCACTCCTCTGATAAAAAAGGAGCGCGAAACTAGATCGCACACACAGTTGAAGTATCAACAGACAAAGAACCAACAAAAACACAATGAGTAAAGCACGTGTATCACTAAAGTAAGTCCGTCAAAGGTTCCGTAGAACACGCGTCACAGTTCAAATATAAAAGACAAATCAACTAAAAACACAATGAGTAAAGCAACGCGTATCACTAAGTGCGTCCGTCAATGTTCCGTAAACCAGCACGGGCGGTCGTGTAAAACACGTTCGCCTATAAAGCATCTTTCCTTCAATGTCATCAGAACTACACTTATTTTACAAGAAAAACAATTAAAATCGTGCCGTGTTTGTTCATGAACAAATCGAAAAGTTTATCGCATTAATTCTCACTAGCTTCAAAGCAACAAGGAAACAGTATTTTTTTAACGTAATTAATATCTAGGAACCAAGCACGAAAACTAACTCAAAACACAATTAGTAAAGCAACAAGGAAACAGTATTTTGAGCGTAATATATCGGAACTAAGAACAAACTACAACTCCTCATCTGTTTTCATTCAATCGTTGTTATTACAACCGCGTATCGACTATTACCTAGACTGCTATATTCACATAAGGAACAACATTTATATCAGCGGTTAGACAGAACGATGCAATCCACTCATTATAATACGACGCGTTCACCTAAAGATGTGTTTCAATTTCGATCACCTAACCACACTATCGAATTGTAGAGAGTGAAAGTCGATAATCGCGTAATATAATATAAAGGGATTATTCGCAAACGAGTTAATAAATATAAAACATAGAGATAGTACTTGCAGAAATGTGTTTACGAATTGAGTAGTGTAAAAAGGGTAAGCCATTTAAAAATGCCCGTTACAAAGAAAATAAGAAACCGTGGATAACAAAGAATATCCTGAATTTAATAGAAGAAAGACGAAAATACAAAAATAAATCAGACAAAACAGGAAAACAAAGATACAGAGCCAAAAAATGGGAAATTATTCGCAAATGCAGGAAAGCTAAAGAACAATGGATTGATGAAAAGTGCAAAGACGTATAAACTAAGATGGAAATAGGAAAGACAGATAAAGCATACAAACTAATTAGAATCAATTTTAGGGATATAAAACCCTATAGCAAAAATATAAAGGGCGCGGGAGGAAACGTTATTCTAGAAAATGTAGAGAAAGTGGGTAGATGGCAAGAATATATAGGGAATTTATATGCAGGAGAGAACGAACAGCATCAAAGAAGGAAGCAGACATTGAAAAAAATGACTTGGGGTATGCTATACTTAGAAATGAATTTGAATTAGCAATAAAGAGTCTGAAAAATCGTAAGGCGCCGGGTACAGATAAGGTGCAAGCAGAAACTCTAAAAGCCGCTGGACAAGCAGTAACAGAATGTCTCTTCCAACTTGTAAGCTATATGTATGAGACAGGCGAGACACCCAAAGATTTCAAACGTAACATCATAATAGCTATACCAAAAAAAGTAGGCGCGAATAGATGTGAAAATTTTCGAACAATAAGTTTGATAGCACATGTGTCAAAAATATTAACTAGAATTAAACAAAAACGAATGGAAAACGGCCGGAAAGGGATGAGACAAAGAGCAAATAGCGGTAATAGAATTAGAGCAAGAAAGTAGAGAAGTAAATATTAGGAAAGGAGTGAGACAGGGATGTGCCCTATCCCCATTAATTTTTAACTTGTACATTGAAGAAGCAATGAATACTGCCATAGGCAGAAAGACATTTGGAATTACTATGCAGGGACAAAAAATTGAAATGCTTAGATTTGCAGGTGATATAGCGGTTGTAACGGGCATTTTTATAGCTGAACATTTTTCGCTCCCTTTCTGATAGAGTACTTAAAAATACATCGTTTCTTTGGGATCGCTGTTTGTATAAAGGAAATACTTCAGAATAATTCAAATTTGTAGGCAATTTAACTCGTGGGTATTACTTTAAAATAGATAATTTGAAGATTGATTTTCATTAATAAATAAATTGCAAGGAATGAATTGTAAATTGATTATTCGTAAATTACTTTCCGACTTATCGAATATGATAAACCGCCGTAATTAATTATTAGATATGATTGCGGCATTCACGTTTTGGATGTTCCTTATGTTATTAACGAGGTCGAGATAATAGTTGATAAGAGGTTATGGTAACAACGATTGAATGAAAACAGATGAGCGGTTGTGAGTTTCGTGCTTGGTTTCTAGATATTAATTACGTTAAAAATACTGTTTGCTTGTTGCTTTGAAGATAGTGAGAATGAATGCGGGATAAATTTTACAATTGTTCATTAACAAGCACGACACGGTTTTAGTTGTTTTTCTTGTGAAACGAGAGTCGTATATTAACTGTATAGAGTGTAGCTCTGATTACATTGAAGAAAAGATGCTTTATAGGCGAACGTGTTTACTCGACCGCACGTGTTTTACTAATTGGGTTTTTTTAGTTGATTTGTCTTTTTATATTTGAACTGTGTGTGCGATCTAGTTTCGCGCACCTTTTTTTATCAGAGTAGTGCCTGCTTTGGATTGTCCAAATACCGTTGATACTGTAGTTACTGAATTTTCTAACCCCAAAGAATCTAAAATAGATCATTGCTTACGGAAATTTCGTTATTCAAAAACATTAGATTTTTCTTTGTTACCATAGGTAGCAAATAAAACATCTCACGTTACTGTTAGTCTAATGCATTACATCGTGCCTTGAAAGCCCGTGATTCTAAATTTTTATTACCATTTTTTTCTTACGATTTGTGTTACAAAGTATTTCGACATTATTGTCTCAGGAAATAGAATTAACAATAAATTTATCAATGTTACATAGTTCCATCAGCCTGATAATGTCTGCTGCTAACACCAGTAAAATACGTAGGTGTGATTAGTGTAAAGTGTAAGAAATTCCATCAACACCCTCACAGTCCAGGGTGAACTGCTTCGTTAGTGCAGGACATCGTGAATCCCACACCTCAATTGCAAGGAAGCGTTACTGAAGGACTTTATGTAAGTTGAACTATTTCTACTTGATATGACTTTAAATATCTATCCGTTGTTTTGTAATATCTTTGTCGTTCTGATACCTTTTACAATAGAAGTGCAGGCTACTAAGAAAAAAAAAAGAAAGAAAAACAAAATCAATACTACTGGATTACTCATATCAATTGTGTCTTACCTATTTATCTTTTGTTAACATTTTGTCTGATTTATGTTTAATTGGTGTGTGAGGAAACGTTTCTGCTACTCCCCAATATTACCTCACTTTGTACTAAACATTTTTGTAATGCTTTTATCGTGATTATATTATATAGTTTATCTAAACAGTTTTATTTACATTCTACAAAGTACTGAATAACTTAGACTTTGCATTGCTGCTATGCTTTTTCTTTATTTCAGGTTTGCAGGACTAATCTTTTTTTATTGCAGGTTTGCTATTCTGATTTCTTTTATTGCAGGTACTGTTACTAACTCCTTACCGCCGCATACATCATATGTCAGTCTGCTTTCTACAACCCCCCCTAATCACCGATTGAGCCCGGTCATTCCTTGACTTTCTTGGTGTTACGCACGGCTACGAACCAACGTAGCATAAATTTGGCGCCCAACGTGACTGCCACGAATAAAACGTAACACGGTATTAGCATCTAGCAAGGAAGAGTTAGAGGCTGCTCTTAATGAAATGGAAATGGTTCTAACGGAGAAATACGGTATGAAAATTAACAAAAATAAAACTAAAGTACTAGTATGCAAAGGAGGGGAAAATAAATCAAAAACAAGAATACAAATAGGTAACAAGAACTTACAAAAGGTTAAGGATTTCTGCTACCTAGGAAGCCAAATAACATGGAAAAGCACAAAAGATATACAACAAGGATTAGTATAAGATCGTGCTACATTTAACAAGAAAAAGCAACTACTGTGTTCAAAGACAACAAACATAGAAACAAGGAAACAATTGCATAAAACATGTGTGTGAATCACAGCACTGTACGGCTGTGGAGCCTGTACAGTAGTACAAGCGGATAAGAAAAAAGTAGAAGCCTTTGAAATGTTGTGCTACAGACATATGATGAAGATATCATGGACAGACAAAGTTAAGAACAAAGAAGTACTAAAATTGTAAGGGAAGAAAGAAATATTTGGAAAACGGTAAAATGGGAGAGATAGGATGATAGGCCACATACTACGGCATGAGGAATAGTACAGAATGCTTTAGAAGCCGAGATAGGAAAAAAGAGAAGTAAAGGTAGACCTAGGTTAGACTACTGCACACAGATAGTGAAAGATGTAGACTGTAGGAATTTCAGGGAAATGCATAGCGTAGCTCAGAATAGAAATCAATGGAAGTACGCATACAACCAGTCCCAGGATGGATAAACGAAAAAAGTAACTGTACTTGAACATGATGATTATTATAAGCAACTACAAGTATTGGTTGGGCAATATTCTCAAATAATGTTAATTGTGTGTAAGGATTTACTGGAAAACTATTAATTTAGCAAATGTCTAAGTGTTCGGGAATCTTGGCCGCCACAGGCTGCTTAACAGTCTTCACATACCATACATGTGATTTTCCAATGCTCCACCCGAAGGTACTACATTGGCCAGAAAGAGTTTTTTTTTACCTGGAAAATTTGAAATTTTGCCGAACCCTTGCTGCTCCAAGCAAGATAGGGATCTTTAACGTGCGTGACAACACACACACGGGACCTCCATTTTATCTCTTATCCGAACGAGGGTATATTTTTGTGAAAATGCTTGCTTAACATTTTTCAAGCGGATCGTGTCGGAATTTGCACCTGGGACCTTGGGCGTAGTAGTTACAAGCATACCAACTACGTCCCGGACCCGCCTCCCCCTTAACATACCACTAAATCTTGGTGAAATAGGGCATATAATTAGAAAACAATAGAAGTGGAACCGAGCTGTTTATAGACTGTGTGAGAATTTCAGGGAACTGTGTAGGCTAGCTCAGAATTTAAATAAGTGCAGGTACGTGTCCAACCACTTTTGAGACAGAAAATCTAATGTCGAAAAAATAAGATCAGATAAATCTGATGACTATTATTGACAACTACAGATGTTGGTTGTGAAATATCTGTAACTATTGTTGACTGTGCGAGAAGATATATTGAAAAAAATATTAAATCGGCAAATGTTGAAGTGCTGGGGGAACTTGGCAGCCACAGGCTGCTTATCCCCCTTCACAACCACTGAATGTCGAAGAAATAGGGTATATAATTGAAAAACAATAGAAGGGGACCGAACTGCATGTAACAAGAAAGAACCGCGCCTATGATGAAAGACAACAAACATAGAAACATTATTGAAAGCATATGTATGGAGCACAGCACAGTATGCCTATGAAATGCGGGCTGTAGGATAAACAAACAAAAAACGGTAGCAGCCTTTTGAATGTTGTACTTCAGATGTATGAGAATGATAGCATGGACAGACAAAGTTAATAACAAATAGGTTATAGAAACAGTAGGGGAACAAGGATATCTGTGGAAAAATAGGAGAAATAGACGGGCAGAATACGTTTTAAAGCATTTTTGGGATTGGTACGAGATATATTGCAAGTAAAGATAGGAAAAAGGAGGTAGATTTAAACCTAGATCAGATAATTATAGATGCAGACTATGTAAATGTTTACGTTAGTTCAGAATAGAAAAAAAATGAGGGTGCGCGTCTAACCAGTTCCAGGACTGAAGGCCTAATGATGATGATGAGGCAAGGTTTTGAATATTCTGCAGGTCATACCAGATCATGACCAAAAAAACTATGGAGCCTCAACATCAAAGCTAGAAATGAAGTACGACTACTCTCTGCAACAAGTGTATCACGCTCAAGTGAAGGGCCGTCACCAAAGAGATAACAAGAATTTGCAAGAGTTTAAAGCAGATATTTCTTGCTTGGTGAGACTATCCTACCTAACAACACCAGATAGCTTCCTAAAGTAACTTACGCTACAGACCTTTGTTGGCGGGGTACGTAACGGAGTGATCCAGCAAGTACTATGGCTGTTTCGACGAAGGGCCTTAGATGAAGCGCTAGCTCATTCTTTGGAATTTGAAACAGCAAAGCAAACTTCGCATCATAGTAGTGGCAAATGCAAAATGTTCCGTTTGAAAACAGCGCTCAGAAAGCATGGAGAAAGTGATTCGACGAGTAGTTCGTGAACACCAACCAAAGAGGAGGGGACCCAGATGCTGGAATTGTGGTGAGTTTGGGCGTATACAGTCTAAATATAAGCAGCCCAAAAGGGAAGTAAAAAAGCCGGAAACTAAAGGAAACTTGGGAATAGATATTTTGAAGGATACAAATCCCATGTAGGTATGAAAGAGGATGTCTTAAGAGTAGGGAACGAGGTAGTGTTGTTTTGCGAACAGACGACGTGTCTATGCGAATTTGTTTTTATTTGACGCACAAGGTTGTTCTACCTGAAGGAAGGAAAATGTTGTACCGGGAGGCTGGGATGTTGTTCTCTGGGAAGATTTTGTGCTCGCTATTGCCCGATTAGTGACAAATTTCATGGAGATGACGTGCTTTTGAGAAGACTGACGAAAGTGACGGATGGTGTTCCTGTTAGAATCCTAAACGCTAATGACTTCTAACATGCTAAAAAATAATTCAACGGTTGGTGGTATTCTTCGGTTGTCCAAGTGATGGGGTGTTCCGGTGTTAAAAAAGAATCACCCACTAAGGAGTATTCCACAAAGTTATTAGATCAGTTGACGAAACCGTGCCAGTTTCTTGAATAACAACAGCTGGCCGATCTTAAGAACTTTATCCGACATTACTCGGAAGGTTTCGCAATCGACGGCGGCCGATTAGGAAAGACCGCAGTAGCCGAGCACAAAATCGATACAGAAGATGTCAGGTCAATATAATAGCAGTTGCGGAGACTCCCATTGGCCAAATGCGAGGAGGTCGAGAAGATTATTGAGTTATGGAGGGTAAGGAGTGATTGAGCATTCTGATAGCCCTTGGACATCGCTTGTTGTGCTTGTTAAGAGGATGGACGAGCTAACAAGATTTTGTTTAGACTACATGCGATTGAATGCCGTGATCAAAAAGGACCGATACCTACTTCTAAGGTATGACGATATCCTAGATACATTTTCAGGGTAGCGATGATTCTCAATTTTGGATTTGAAGAGTGACTACTGGCAACTGAATATGGAACCCAAAGATCGAGACAAGACTGTTTTCACTATTGGCACTGGCCTATGACAATTAACAGTCATGCTATTTGGACTTTGCAACGTTCCTGCCACCTTCGAACGTTTAATGGACAGCATCTTGCCTGGGCTTACGTGGAGAACGCGTCTGGTAATTTGTATGGCGTGATTTTGATTGGAAAGTCATTTGGAAAATATTTGAGAAATTTGGAAAAAGCGTTTTGAAGACTCAGGGAAGCCAATTTGAAGCAGAGTCCAAACCAGTGTCATCGACTAGGCAATGATGTAAAGTACCTAGAGCAAGCAATTTCACTCAATAAAGTCAGGCTAGACCCGAAAACAATTCAGGCGCTACAAGAGCGGCTGATGCCAAAAGGCAACCACCAGCTACGCAGCTTTCTGGGATTCTGCACTTACTGTAGAAGATTCGTTTCTGAATTTACGAATATTGCCAAGCCTTTAGTAAAGTTGGTTGAAGATGTCGTGATTATGTTAGGAATGAAGATTGCCAGCGTACGTTCCAACAACTAGGGCAGTTATTAATAACAGATCTGATCTTAAGTTATTATCATCGATTGGAAGGCAAATTCATCTTGATTACAGATTCAAGCAATGTGGCCATCGAAAGTGTACCATCCCAAATGCAAGGCGGCCAAGAGAAAGTCATTGGTTACCTTAGCAGGATGCTCTAGAAACCAGAACGGAATTATTGCGTTACAAACTGTAAGCTGTGGTGCAATCTGTAGAGCACTTTTGTAAGTGCTCCTACGGGAGAAAATTTCACCTGAGAAGCGACAACGTCGCTTTGAAGGTGCTATTACAGTTTAGAAAGCCCGAAGTGCAAGTCACCAGATGGATAGAATAGTTTCAGCAGTATGATTTCGACACGGAACACCGTGCTGGCGCAAGTCATCGTAATGCAGATACACTTTCGAGACGGGCTTTAGCCGAAGATTGTAATCATTGCTCAAGGGTAGAAACAAAGTGTGATCTACTTGGTGGATTACCGTGATCAATGACGATTGGTAGCCTATACAGATGCGAACGAAACAAGAGAATGACAAAGACCTACGACTCATTCTGGCTTGGAAAGCGGAGCAGAACGCGTTTCCATTGAATAACACTTTGAAGTCGTACCGGACACAATGGGAACACTGAACAGACACTTGCATGTGCTATGCTGGGACGCAAAATACTTCTGCCGTGTCTTCTTGAGTTTGAGTGTCAGCTCTGAGATGACCTCGTGTGCTAGGGCTACGTCGAGGAGCTCAAACGCAAGATGCAGGACATGCATGGTGACGTTAGGAAAAATATCCGGTTCAAAGCGATCGAATAATAACCAGATATGACATTAAGGTACAGGAAGCTGGTTTTCAAAAAAGGCGACCGCGTTTGGCTGCACAACTGCAGACGGAGACGTGGATTGTCCACAAAGTTACAAAGGGTCCGTACAAATTTGAAAAAGAATCAACGACGCAGTATATCGGATTCGTAAGCTTGGAAAAGGTACGCGTTAACCGGTTAGCATTCTACGGTAGTGATGACGCCGGTAATGCCGAAGAACGACACGAGACTATCAGTTACGCTCGTTTAGATGCTAGCGCGTAGTTTATATGTAGTGACCCACCTTGTATATGTATATGAATAGTAATTTTTTTTTTTTATTTATATGTTACTTATATCTTAATTATTGTCTGGTTCTTTATTTTGTTATGCATTTCTACACTTTACTGTCGGGCTGTAGGTTCATTGGTTTCGTTTGATTGACCCTCAATCTTCGACTGTGTTAATGCGACCTTCTCCTTCCTTCCGTTTTTCTTCTGTTATAGTAATTCCGGCGAATCGTTCTTGACCGACTCACGTCTTTTTTTATGGCCGGCTAAAGTTATAACCAGTTTGTGTGCTTTATTCTATCCTTATAAAAACACTTGGTATTTTCAAAATCGAAGATCCACGACTTCTAAATTAGGTAACATGAACATTAATTGCTATTTATAAGCAATCGTAAATAGACAGTTGTTGTCCAGACGCCGACGAGGCAACAACAGTCATCTACCACCACCTCCGGGCGACCAAAAGTGAGCAGCGGAACGGTGACGGCCTGAGGGAGTTCTCCAGCTATACGGGGCGCCGAGGAATGGGTACACAAGTGAAGTCGTTGGGGATCCACATCCGTCAGTCCTGTTAGACGAGCTACTTGACAATGGAGCGGCCTGTGGCGAATAGCCATCTTGTCGGTCGAAAACTACAGGCCAGTGTACCCAGGATCCGGATATCGTGTAGTTGGAGGACAACCAAGGGGAAGATCCGGGAAACTGCTCACTGCATCAAAACAAGAGGATTCCAGGAGCAGGTCTCTTGGAATCCAGACCAACATATATATTTAAGAAGATCAACCTATAAGAAACACCATAACAACTCATCACATCATCAACAAGCAGAAAAATTCTCGAGTTAAAAGGCATAA